>CM044556.2:3961672-3971672 GCA_024416835.2 Perccottus glenii | reverse complement strand
TGTGTGCTGTGTGTGTGTGTGTGTGTGCTAGTGTGTGTGTGTGTGTGTGTGCTAGTGTGTGTGCGCTAGTGTGTGTGTGCGCTAGTGTGTGTGTAGTGTGTGCTAGTGTGTGTGTGCTAGTGTGTGTGTGTGTGTGTGTGTGTGTGTGCACTAGTGTGTGTGCGTTAGTGTGTGTGTGTGTGTGTGTGCTAGTGTGCGTGTGTGTGCTAGTGTGCGTGTGTGTGCTAGTGTGTGTGCGCTAGTGTGTGTGCGCTAGTGTGTGTGGTGTGTGTGTGTGTGTGCTAGTGTGTGTGTGTGTGTGTGTGTGTGCTAGTGTGTGTGTGCTAGTGTGTGTGGTGTGTGTGCTGTGTGTGTGTGTGTGCTAGTGTGTGTGTGTGTGCTAGTGTGTGTGTGCTAGTGTGTGTGTGTGTGTGCTAGTGTGCGTGTGTGTGTGTGCTAGTGTGTGTGTGTGTGTGTGTGTGCGCTAGTGTGTGCGTTAGTGTGTGTGTGCGTGTGTGCTGTGTGTGCTAGTGTGTGTGCTAGTGTGTGTGTGCTAGTGTGTGTGTGTGTGTGTGTGTGTGTGCTAGTGTGCGTGTGTGTGCTGAGTGTGTGTGCGCTAGTGTGTGTGTGTGTGTGTGCTAGTGTGTGCGTGTGTGTGCTAGTGTGTGTGTGCGCTAGTGTGTGTGTGTGTGTGTGCTAGTGTGCGTGTGTGTGCTAGTGTGTGTGCGCTAGTGTGTGTGCGCTAGTGTGTGTGTGTGTGTGCTAGTGTGTGCGTGTGTGTGCTAGTGTGTGTGTGCGCTAGTGTGTGTGTGTGTGTGCTAGTGTGTGTGTGTGCTAGTGTGTGTGTGTGTGTGCGTGTGTGTGTGTGTGTGTGTGCGTGTGTGTGCTAGTGTGTGTGTGTGTGTGTGTGTGTGTGTGTGTGCTGTGTGTGTGTGTGTGTGTGTGCGTGTGTGTGCTAGTGTGTGTGTGTGTGTGTGTGTGTGTGTGTGTGTGTGTGTGTGTGTGTGTGTGTGTGCTAGTGTGTGTGTGTGTGTGTGTGCTAGTGTGTGTGTGTGTGTGTGCTAGTGTGTGTGTGTGTGTGCTAGTGTGTGTGTGCTAGTGTGTGTGTGTGTGTGTGTGTGTGCTAGTGAGCGAAGCGCTTGTAAGACAGAGAGCATCCTGATTGGCCTGTTTCTGCAAATCAACCAATCAATTGTCAGTGTGGGCGGGCTTTAATCTCTTCTCTAAATTAATCAGTTATGTCTATCTAAATAATTGCAATGAGTTGATAAGTTTCATTTCATGTGCATATTATTCAGGCTAGTTGCCAAGGCTACATGAAAACACCAAACTGCTTAGACCTGTTTAAAGTTGCAATAGAAAATAAATAAAAGCAGTTTACATAAATAGTATAAGCAGCTTATATAAATAGTAAAAGTAATCTACATATTTAAACATAATTAATGAATAATTGCATAGGCCTATAGCTTATAGAAATAATATTTTATGCTTTTATATCTTTTAGGGACCACAACATGTTAGGGAGGCTAAGCGCAGAGAAGGCTGCTCCAATATATCTCAGTTCTTCCATTCAGATAGAGCTGAGATGTATTTCACATCTTTTATTGTGGAACATAACCTGCTATTCCATGTGTGTATGCACACAGGAAAGTTATTTAGGAAATAACTGTTCTGTTCTGATACCTCCCTGAAATGACTTTTTGCAGGTTGGGATGTCTGTCAAAGTGTCCGATAAAGACGTAAAGTTAGCCGTTTGCAATGTATGTCGTGATGAAATCCCTCGAGGTGGAAGCAAGCAACGTCATTTTAACACCACTAACATGATTAGGCATCTTAGAACAGTATGAGAAACTAAACCAACCGTCTACAGTTTTTTTTTTTCAATACAGTTAATTTAGAGTTAGTTTCATTTCTACAAATGGTGCAAACTCTGCATGATTATAGATAAAAGAGTCCCATTCCCCTGCCATTCTGTGATCGGCAGTGATTGGCAGATCATGATTTTGGTGATCGGCCCCAAAAATGCTGATCGGAGCATCTCTACTTTTTGGTAACACTTTAGAGTATTACACAAAAATCTATGAATTCATGCATGACTCATGCATTAGTACAAGCATTAAAATATCATGAATCACTAGAAATGATCATGTTTTCATCCTACTTTCAAGCCCAAACCTTAACCCTTTGACACATTTTATTATGACTTTATGCATGACTCATGAAGTCATGATAAAATGTGCTCCCTGTGCTAAAGTGTTACCATAATAATTGAAAAAATGTGTTTATTTGGTATTTCATTTTGTGGATGTTGTGATGGCTTGTTTTTTCACGTGGCAACATTGCCTACTGTTAATTATAAAAAGTTCATATTAGAGATGAACCATTATGAAACTGAGAATTGTCCTCTACATCAGTATTTAGCTTCTCAATTCATATGGGAACTCAGGGTAAAGGCTACCAGCCACGAATGGTTTTAGAACCAGTGCTTTCTCATCAAAGACTATTAAACTGCAGGGACGTGCACAGATATGATAAATGGTAAATGACATGCATTTATATAGTGCTTTTTTGCACCCTTCTCAGGCGCTTTACATTGTGCTTCCACTCACATCATTCACACCTGGGAAAGACCGAGAGGGGGGGCCGTCATTCACACAACACTCACAGCCTTCTCCGACCACCACCAAACACACCTCTACAGTCACATTCATACACCAGTGCTACGGACACTGGAGGCAAGGTGGGTTAAGTGTCTTGCCCAAGGACACAACGACAAAATGAACATGGAAGAGCGGGAATCGAACCGCCAACCTTCAGATCGACAGCTCTACCACTGAGCCACTATGTCCAGTAGACCCCAGGTTCCCCTTTGCCCTATGCCCTTTAAGTGCCCTTCTGGCGAGCATTTTTTTCTATTACTATTTATGACCCACAAAGAATGAGTGGCTAAAAATGCCCGATATATATTTAAACTTCCAACAGCTACCGCTACGCCGCACTCTTGTGTCAATCTGCCTGTCTATCCGGCCTCGCCGCGAGTACATAGTCTTGACTTGTTTGTTGCATATTTAACCTCATTTAAACTCATGAACGTTGCGAGTAATTCATTTTTTTGAACCTAACGCATGTTCATTTGAGTGATAAAAAGCAGAAAATGTGTGAAAAGAGGGTTTGGAGAAAAGTGACATTAGTCTGCCTTAAGTTCTGTCAGTTTTTGTGGGAATCCTAAATGAACAGAACTAATCATAAGCATTTTAATTAAAATGTTACCTCACACGGGGAAAGTATAGGAAATAAATCTTTGTTTTCTGATTTTGAACATGTTTTAAGGTGAACCTGCAAATTGAACAGTAACAGTTTAGTTATTGGCAACAACTAATGCTAAAGAAATGCTCAGTGTATTTTTCCTTGTGCCTGTTGTTTTCAGAGAAATGCCAATAGAAAGAGATGAATTATGATTGCACCTTTGTCATATCTGTTTAACAAATATGTTTGGCTTGAGTTGACAGTTTTGCATTTAAAATATTCTTACGCATTTATGAAGGAGTATTAAAGGCATAATATGCAGGATTCCAGGCTGTAGCATTTTCCTTTTGTCTGTGAGCTGTGTTTGGTGAAAGCTAAACACTCATACATCCCACTTCATGTAAACAAAGGATAAAATACAGAAAACATTGGATAAACTAAATTTATCTCCATATTGTTTAAGATACTGTAGGTGTGGAAAAAATTATATTTAAGTGGAATAAAAGTATAGTTTTATAGTACAATGTTATCAGTTTGGTGATGTTTCCAGTACTAATACGTTTTTACAGTTAGCCTCTTCTCCCAAGAGATGTATATCATTATATAGTCTGGGTCACTCTATTTCTTCTGTGTCAGATTGTTGGGATTCACAGGCCATTCGAATACAACAGGATTGTACTGGTTGTAAAGTCTGTCAAAGTAGTGTATTGTCTTTGGTTAATTGCCATCTGAGCTGAGTTATTAGCCTTTCAAAGCGCTCTGAAAATCCTCAGTTCGCTCCCTGTTCCCTTAGTTCTACAGAAGAGCCAGGGGGTTTTCCAAATGTAATTGAAAATTAGGAGTCTCACTTTCATTCGCTCGAGCTCTGGGTCCATCCATCACGTGTCATTGCAATCCTGATTAGTCTCTGATTTAGAGCGCGCTAATCTGTTTCTCAATTCGCCCGTTGTCACCATCACAGCCAGGCAGGGACTGGACAGAAAGTAGCTGGAGAAAAGGTAAGATTTGATAGATTTGTTTTGATTGAATCTAACTAAATCTTGTAAGAACTCAGGGCTTTACTGTCAGCTTGTTGTTGAAAGAGATGTGAAAGCTGCACTGCTGAAATCTCGGAGTAGAATGTCATTCAATATAACCATCTTCCAATAGAGTCATATGGTATGGCTTGGATACGTTTTTCCAGATAAGTGTATCTGTAGCTCACTGGTTCCAACTGTAAAGCCAACCAAGAAGCTCACAGACTGTTTGACCTCCTGACCTCCGGGGCGCTTCAGGAAGCCTTCAGACCAAAATTAAGCAGACTTAGGAATAGCTTTTTCCTCACTGACTCAATACACCTCCATCACCTGCACCAGGGCCACCTTAACACACTGGCTAGCCTGGGTTAAAGCTTTTGCAAAGAAAACACAGCTAAATGCACAGTGGCAGTGAGTGAACCTTGTCTGACAGAGGAGCATCAGCAAATTTCCTGATGATGATGATGATGATGATGATGTGTGTCTAAAAATGTGAGTAGGACATTCATTCATGTTGGTATTAGACTTTGCTAATGTTAAAAGTGTTAGAGTTATGTCTTGATGAGAGCTTGGTTAATACACTAAACTTATTGGACCTATTTGAAACACAAAAATGAATGTTAGCCTTTGTGGAAGCGATTGGTTCTATTTTCATATTTTAGTGCGCCAAACTTATCATAGCTTCTCCTTGCAAGATTTTTGAGTCTAAAAATACAAGGAGGTTTGTTTTGTGCTTTGTGACTGCTGTAAAGGCAGATTTGAACTTTGTAAACTGCACTGTTTACATTTGTATGTTGTGATCATTGTTGTAACTTGTTCCCTCTTCATCCTACACTATTTCTATGACCCATAGCACATTTACTGTCTACCAATCCACTGTACATATTTATCTGCAAATTATATCCATAGTACTAATGACCTTTTATAATATACATCCTTTGGATACTGTATACTCTGGTTACTGCACTTTCTGGTTTAATGCTACACTACATTTTGCTGCCTTGTTCTTGTTAAATATGCAATAACAGAAATGTTTTGAACGTTGATTTAAAAAAGGACTTGTGTGATTTCACTGTTACACAAAGCAAAGTGGAATCACAAGCTTCTTCTTCCAAACTAGCATACCCAACAGAAATGCATTTATTGCCCTAATTTGACTAGGAGTGGACATTTGAAACACCTCTAAAAATCAGACTGGAATGTACAAATTGTACATATCATACCAAAAATCATAACAGTGAACTTTAGTGATACATTTTTCTACTAAATTGGATTCATGGAACAGAAACTCTGTCGAACTGCACTTATAGACACTACCTTCAGTTTGAAAAAAAGTAGATTTTTTTGTCAAAGTAAACAGCTCCAAGTGAAATACAGAAGTACAATGAAGCTATAGTAGTTTTTTTTCAGTCTTTCTGCTGGGACGGTATTTCTGTTTGTCTCCTCAGCTTTCTGTGAATCAATAAAAACCCACAGATGAAACAAGACTATACTCGTCTTTCCATCTCAAGACTTTAAGACTCACACTCGGCACAGACTTGATTGACACTTGTTTTGGCATGGCTAAGTTACATGGAGAAGTTATTATCCGTCTGTATGTATTTTTCTTTTTGCATCATCTTACCTTGTGCTGGACGTCCATCTGCAGCAGGACGTTCGTGTAGCTGCGCCCATCATTGATTTGCAGCACGGCTTCATCGTGAGCCGTGTCCGAGCCGCCATGCACGTACTGGACCTGTTGCCGTAACAACTCCTCCAGCTTAAAGCGGCTCAGAGCCCGGTGGCCATGGAGACGGGTGAGGCGTCCGTGGCGCGGCGGCTCCATCACCATCACCAGAACGTCGGCTGCGTTGTCGGGATCTTCGACGTGGAGGACGGACTTAGAGATGGTTGCCATGGAGCCACGGCCCTCGACGACCAGCGGAGACAGGGTTACGATGTTTGGAGGCTGAAGAAAATGTGAATCAGGTATTCTAGGTTAGTTAAGATAAGTATGATTTGCAAGTAAACCATAAGAAAATGTCTTGTCCTTTTGCAAATATCAGAAATCTGCAATGAGAAGTATAATTTTTTTAAGTCATACACTTAGAAGCCAATCCAAGTTGAGTTTCCCTGTTCATTTTAATCTTTCATCGTCCCTATGTAAAATAATAGTAAAGACTGTGGTATTTTCTGTGGACCAATTTTGCTTTTAGATAAAATCATGATTTTGAATACTTGCAAGCTCAAATGAATATATTTTTGATTTAGTTTCATAAATCCAGCAGATGTGTTATTGTCATGAAAATGTGACAGCAAGAGGTTATAAAGTTGTTTTTTGTATTCTGAACCAGTTTGTGAAAAGTGGCCATTTCAGGTCATTTCACAGCCCATATTTCTCCACAAAGCGTAGCACTAACTCTAGAATGCCCTACCATCAGTATCCAACGAGCGGTGTGTTCTTGTTGAATGATCTGACAAGAAAAGAAAACAGAAAAAGACAAACCGCTCAAGGCTCGAGGCCAAAGAAACTTTGTGGATGGTTTTAATACAACGTCTGCCCCGAACATTTGTTTGGGGAGATGTGTGGGATGTCCGACCCCAGAAAGCACAGCGCTGTTAATCAGAGCGGCCGCCAGGAAGAGAATTGACCATGAAACAGGTCCAAATGGTTTTGGCTGAGATTCAGAGCTTTACAAACGGCAGCTTGGATGAAGAGAAGAGCAAGGATGACTGGGGACTCAAGTGACCTCTGCAGAACAATAGGAAGGGATTTGTCTAATGGCTGGAAACTTCAGCATTAGAACAGTTCAGTTTCTCAGAAGAGTCCCAGAAGATGAAGTCTGGTACGCACTCAAGTTGTGAAAGTGATGATATTACAACTTTTTGGCCAATTAAACTATACTGTAAAACTATATATTTCAAAATATTAAATGAAAACTTTGACACTTTGACACTACTCATGCCTGTACCTCTGCCAGGTTAAGGAATTAAATAAAACACTCCATATAAACATTTGGTACATTTGGTTAATACAATTATTTTTAGCCTTGTCTCGTCCATTGGACTAAAGTTCATATTATCATACAGCAGACTTTCATTATAACTAAAGCAATATGTTCATAAGCGCAATACCAGGTGAATACATTTGACCTTTTTTCACTGATTGACACAGGTATAAAGAGGCTAGAACCTGAGCTGGGGCAGGTATAAAGAGGCAGGACTTGAGCTGGGGCAGGTATAAAGAGGCTGGACCTGAGCTGGAGCAGGTATAAAGAGGCTGGACTTGAGCTGTGGCAGGTATAAAGAGGCTGGACTTGAGCTGGAGCAGGTATAAAGAGGCTAGAACCTGAGCTGGGGCAGGTATAAAGAGGCTGGACCTGAGCTGGAGCAGGTATAAAGAGGCTAGAACCTGAGCTGTGGCAGGTATAAAGAGGCTGGACTTGAGCTGGGGCAGGTATAAAGAGGCTGGACCTGAGCTGGAGCAGGTATAAAGAGGCAGGACTTGAGCTGTGGCAGGTATAAAGAGGCAGGACTTGAGCTGGAGCAGGTATAAAGAGGCTAGAACTTGAGCTGGAGCAGGTATAAAGAGGCTAGAACCTGAGCTGGTGCAGGTATAAAGAGGCTAGAACCTGAGCTGCTGCAGGTATAAAGAGGCTGGACCTGAGCTGTGGCAGGTATAAAGAGGCAGGACTTGAGCTGGTGCAGGTATAAAGAGGCAGGACTTGAGCTGTGGCAGGTATAAAGAGGCAGGACTTGAGCTGGAGCAGGTATAAAGAGGCTGGACCTGAGCTGGAGCAGGTATAAAGAGGCTAGAACCTGAGCTGGTGCAGGTATAAAGAGGCTGGACCTGAGCTGGTGCAGGTATAAAGAGGCTAGAACCTGAGCTGTGGCAGGTATAAAGAGGCAGGACTTGAGCTGTGGCAGGTATAAAGAGGCAGGACTTGAGCTGGAGCAGGTATAAAGAGGCTAGAACTTGAGCTGGAGCAGGTATAAAGAGGCTAGAACCTGAGCTGGTGCAGGTATAAAGAGGCTAGAACCTGAGCTGGTGCAGGTATAAAGAGGCTGGACCTGAGCTGTGTCAGGTATAAAGAGGCAGGACTTGAGCTGGTGCAGGTATAAAGAGGCAGGACTTGAGCTGTGGCAGGTATAAAGAGGCAGGACTTGAGCTGGAGCAGGTATAAAGAGGCTGGACCTGAGCTGGAGCAGGTATAAAGAGGCTAGAACCTGAGCTGGTGCAGGTATAAAGAGGCTGGACCTGAGCTGTGGCAGGTATAAAGAGGCAGGACTTGAGCTGGAGCAGGTATAAAGAGGCTGGACTTGAGCTGGACCAGGTATAAAGAGGCAGGACTTGAGCTGGAGCAGGTATAAAGAGGCTAGAACCTGAGCTGGTGCAGGTATAAAGAGGCTAGAACCTGAGCTGGAGCAGGTATAAAGAGGCTGGACTTGAGCTGGACCAGGTATAAAGAGGCAGGACTTGAGCTGGAGCAGGTATAAAGAGGCTAGAACCTGAGCTGGTGCAGGTATAAAGAGGCTAGAACTTGAGCTGGTGCAGGTATAAAGAGGCAGGACTTGAGCTGTGGCAGGTATAAAGAGGCAGGACCTGAGCTGGAGCAGGTATAAAGAGGCTGGACCTGAGCTGTGGCAGGTATAAAGAGGCAGGACTTGAGATGGTGCAGCGAGTGCAGAGATCAGTAAAATTAGCTTGGGTTTAATCAAATCCATTGTTATAAGTATTATAAATATTAAATTTCATTACTTTTATTAATTAAATATATTTATAGTATTGTTTTATATATTTAACACTTTACGTCAGTTAAATAGTATTATATTAAAAAAGAGAAGTAACCGAACACTAATTTAGCCTTTCTTATAATTTTATTATGAACAGAGTAAAAAAAAAGTCAGTGTTTTTCAGTGCCTTTATAATTTAGAGTTCTGGACAGATACAGTGATCTGTATCTGAGTGTCTATTTTATGTAGATTTTCTGCTGGCTTTTTTTCTACAATAGAGCTTTAGATGTTTGCAAATAATGTGGATTTGTTAATTTTATTGTTATTTGTAAAAGGTGTTTGCTGTAGCAGACCAGTTCCAACTTATCCCTTCCAGACGCCCCAGCAAGCAGGAGTCTGGACTAGCACCGAGATCTCCCCCACAGGAGATTAAATGTGCCCTTTCTAAATACTCACAGATGTTTCTTGCTTGGATAAGACCGAACGAGTCTTCAGGACTTATAATTAACAACTCTGTTTGTTATCATAAAGACAGAGCCGGAGAGATCTGACACCCAGGTCACAAAAGGACTCAAGACCAGGACAGAATGTCACCATAACCGTAAAGTTGGTTGATAAAGTTGTGTATTCAGCTTTAACAGAAATACCTCTTTTCCAGGCACCAGGTCAGGAATGCTTTGATCAGAGCCTTGAGGATGATCAAACAATACCCCTGATGTTAAAATGGACAAATGGCTCTAACTTGCTAAAGGACAGTTGGTGTTAATTTGTTTAAAAAGAAAGATATTGTGTTGGATGTACTAACAATTATACTGTTCGTTTCAGGGCCGAGTTTTACAAGCTAAATAATTCCTTATTCCATTTCTCCAAGTTTACGTTTTATTTTTAATAAAATGTAATGAATATATTTTCATAATAAGTTTGACAAATGCATTGTCTTTGTATAATCCCACAAGTACGAATGTTTTGTGTGTTTTATGAGAACCAGGGAAATTAGGGTGAAACAAAGGAATGTTTTAAAACTTCGATGTAACCATTTAACTTAA